>OW052059.1:25884273-25896773 GCA_932526445.1 Phragmatobia fuliginosa
TCTGCCATTCATCCACATTCTTTCTTATTATGGGTGGGACTCCCATTTATAGACTCTACTCTAATTACGACTACTTTTATTTTTATTATACTTTTCTAGGGAAATAATGGTACTCTTGCTTTTTATTGTCTTAGCCTAATTACATTTCTTATTCTAATTACAATTTTATTTATCTTATTTTAATAATATACCTTATTTAGTACATTAGTCTAATTACATTTTCTTATTTTAATTACAATTTTACATATCTTATTATAACAGTGTGCCTTATTTTATTACAGTTACTTGTTTTACTGCTTACTTATTTACTATTTCATATAACTTACTCCTATGCTTACGTTAATATATATACAATATATTACTAAACATATTTATCCATCTATCTATCTTTGTTGCTTTTAATGACTCTATTTGCTATATTTTCGCAGTATTTTAAGAACTTATCTCTATTTTTGCCTACCAAGATTTCCCATATCACTTCCTTGTTTAGTGTTACATCCAATTCCATTTCAATATTGTACCGTTCTACTGCGAATATGGGACACTCTAGTAATATATGGGGGACTGATTGGTCTACACTAGGGTCGCAGGTGCACGATGGGCTCTCCTTACACCGGAAACGGTTCAGGTATTTGGAGAACCCGCCGTGCCCCGTAAGGACCTGCGTAATTACACCGGTCGGTCTCACCTTCCTCACCACCCGGAATGCATCTATCGCGTTTGGAAAGAACATTCTCGTTACAGAGGCAGTCTCGGCAGACACATATCTCCGGTTCCATTCATCAAGCGAATCCAAACGGATTTGGCGCTTGATGTACGAAACCGGACACAAGTCATAATCCGGCTTCCTCCGTGACGACAATGCTGCCTCCTTCGCCAGTTCGTCCGCGCGTTCGTTCCCCGGTTGTCCTGCGTGTGCTTTGATCCAAAACAAAGAAATATCTTTGTTTTGGTTCAGTGCCTTAACCAGATTTGTTCTGGCGCGAAACGCCAAAGGATGGAGCGAGGCACCGTCCACAACCGCTTGCAGTGCCGACCTAGAATCACTATACAATTCATAGACGATATCTTTGCGCTTGAGGATCACATCCATTGCCTTACAAATGGCCAGTAGTTCGGCCTGGAAGACTGTGCAGTACGCGGCAAGGCTAAGTTTGAGGTTCTGGACTTCGCCATCATTATCCCATAGGGACAATGCAGCTCCGACCTTCCCCTCAATCTTGCTGCCGTCAGTGAATATTCGCACTGTCTGCACGTCGCGGCTGTTAACAAGCTGTTGGTCCTCCAGGCATACGAACCCCAATGCCACCCGCTTAGCTGGATGCGATGTTTCTGCAAAACTTACCGCACCCTCGATTTCGCGATCTCCTGGCACAAACCTGGACGACCCTCTCCTCGCTGTATACATGGCGGCTGCTTCTTGTATACGCAAGTCGAGAGGAAGTATCCCGGAAAGTATCAGCGCCGCATTGAGAGAGACGGTGCGGTAAGATTTGCAGAGCTTCTGTGCAAATCCTCGTTGGACGGTGCCTAGCCTCTTCCTTATCCCCAGTTTCCCGGCGGCGGGAGCCCAGGCGCATGCCGCATACGTTATTATAGGCTCTATTACTGCGGTGTAAATCACGTATATCACCTCCACATTAAGTCCCCAACTTACTTTTGCCGCGCGCGACAACTGCTGATATATGTCCGCGGCTTTTTTGCATACATCTGTGGCGTGTTGGTTAAATGTAAGTTTGTTATCGATGGTAAGTCCCAGTAGTTTCATGCTTGTGACCATGCTAATGTTGACTCCGGCCATGCTCAGGAGTGGTGTGTCATATTTGATCTTATTTGTTATTAACATTGCGTGTGTTTTTTGCGGTGCAAACTTCAGTTTATTTTTGACACCCCACTCCTGTACACGGGCTAGGGCCACATTTGCGACTCCTGAAACTTCGGATGCTGTTTCGCCGTCTATTACCAGCACAATATCATCAGCAAAAGCTTGAATAAAATATCCTCTGCTTCCGAGGTCCTGCAGTAGTGGGTCCAGCAACAGGTTCCAAAGGATTGGACCACCAATTGACCCTTGGACACAGCCCTTGTTTGTATTTCTCATATGCTCCTCCCCAGCATATCTCACCCTAACCTTTCTGCAGTCGAGATAGCTGTCAAGTAGCCTCCTAATGTTCACCGGGCACCTTTCCTCAGCCAATCTTACTCTAATCGCTGGCCACCATGCGCTATCGAAGGCGCCCTCTATGTCCAACGACACCAGAACAATTAGCTTTTTCAGCCGCAACTTGTCCCGTACGTGTTCTGTTAGCGTATAGAGGGCGTCCTCGGTGCTTTTCTGGGGCATAAAGCCAAATTGGCGAGTACTAAACCGCGGTACGAGCTGCCATTTGATTCGTGCCACTATCATCCTCTCCAGGACCTTCCCCAAGACCGGCAGAAGACCGATCGGTCTGTATGACTTGGGGCTAAGGTAGCTTTCCTTGCCCGGTTTCCTGAGGACCACCACCGTTGCCTCTTTCCATATGTCCGGGAAATGTGCCAGTTGTAGGCACTTATTGTAGAGGGCAAGGAAAGCGTCCAGGTCCTGGTAGATAGCTCGACTGCAGATATCCGCTGTTAAGCCGTCAGTTCCGGGTGCCTTTTTTGGGTTAAAGCCATCCATGGCTGTGGTCAGCTCCAGTGACGTAAATGGTGGATCATGGCACTCGCCATACTGCCACTCATTTATCCGGTTAGCTGTTTCCCTGACTAGTGTGTGATCTACGTTGTCTTCCTCTATTGTGTCTCTCGGGTAAAAGGTTTCGGCTAGTAGGGCTGCTGACTCCCTCGGGTTCAAGTGTATACCGTTGCTCACAAGGGTCAGATCTTCCTGTCTTCTCTTGGTCCTTCTTATGATCCTGTAGATCCCGTCCCAGAGTCCTTCCCGATCTTGTTTCTTACAAAACTCCTTCCAACTGGCAGTTTGAGCATTCTTTGCTTCACATTCATAGGTCTCTTTGGCTTTCAGGTACTCGTCGACGACCATCGCTCTCCGGACCGGGGCGGCGTTGCGGATGCGGTTCTTCAACCTGGCGACCTCTTTCTTCTTCACTTCGAGCTCCTTTGACCACCACGGAAAGGTAAGTGTTGTGCTATTTTTTAATTTAGGGATAGTTTCGTCACATGCTTTTACTATAATTGTACTATATTTAATTATGACTGATTCTAATTCTTGCTTATTTGATATTTTTAATATGTTTTCTAGATTTATATTATTTTCGATTTTAAGTTCACTAATTTTAATTTTAAAATTTTCCCAGTTTGCTTTTTTAGTGTTGTACTTCCTTGTGGTTCTTTCTATATTAAAACCTTTTTCCCTTTTTTCTTTAATATTAAAGAAGATGGTGTTGTGGTCAGAACTCGTCGTTCTTGTGTCGACCCGCCAGCCTTCCACTCGGTCAATTAGGTCGAGCGAACATGCCGTGACGTCCACTCGGCTCTTGTATACGATACCGCCTCTCACCGTATAAAAGGTGGGCGTGTCTCCGGTGTTAAGTACCTGAAGCTCTAAATCTTCCAGGGTCCCGGACATCTCTTCTCCCCTGGGGTCCTCTGTGCTGCTTCCCCACCAGGTACTCTTTGCGTTGCTGTCTCCGCCTATCAACAGTTTTCCGGTGCCCAATTCCATTTTTATTTTGGTCAACTGATCCAAGTATGGCCTTATGGGTTTATCTGGCTCAAAATAGTAAGAAACTATGGTGATTTCCCAGGCTTTGGTCCGGATCCCCACCACAACGATGTTATTTGTGGTGAGTTTCGGGTAGGGAATGACATCCAAGTCATTATCAAAGACGGCTATTGCCGCTTTAACCCTCCCGCTTCCATCAACCTCGCACTGGTAGATTCTCGCACCCCGGTAGCTCTTCATGCCTCTGCCTCCCCCCACATATGGCTCCTGGATCAGAGCCCATGCGATTTCTCGCTTACTGGCCTCTAAGAAGAGTTCGGTGGTCGCCAGTTCTTTTCTTTGTAGGTTGGCTTGGGCTACTGCGTATCTTCCGGTTGGAGTGCCTGTCCTGCCAGTTTCGCCCTTAGCAATACGCTATTTTTGATCTTGCTAACAAATCCCATCTCCTGCGCACCGGGCACTCGGCACTGAATGCGTTGTGCTCAACGCGATCCAGGCCTTCGTGCTCACAGTTACAGCACCGCGGGGCCGTTCCGGTCAGCAAGTCTTCGCATTGGTCTCTCATGTGGGGTCCTCCACAATGGCTACATTTTTCGACGCTCTCTTTACAGAGCCGTCTTCCGTGTCCATATTTTAAGCAGAGGGAGCACTGAACCAAAGGAGATTGATCTTCAACTCTTATCCTCTGAAGATCCACATGGACGGCCTGTCTCTCTTGCATCTTCGACCAGAGTTTTGGAGAGACCCTAAGAACTACATGATGAGTATGTTGGTTCCTTGCCTTCTTTTTGTAAAGGACCTCGACACGTTCTTCCTCTTTTGTAAGTCCATCAAATAGGTCCTTATTTTGATTCCTAAGAGCCTTTAGGATATCATCATCTGAGTTATTCTTGAGGACGTCTTTCAGTGCGATGAGTGGGTCCTTGTTTTGGACATCTTCCACCTTTAAGAGCTCCTGCACACTTGACAGCCTTTGCTTAATCCTTTCTCTCCCCTCCTTGGTGTGACAGCCCAGAACGACCTTCCTATCCTTCGCCTTCCTGATCCTGTCAACTGTAATCCAGCCGTCCTTCGCGTTGACAGCTTTTCTGATACGATCCATGACCTCGTCCCCGGTTTCTTTTTCATTGGTTGAGGTGACGACAATGGAGTGGAACGCCTTATGCTGTGCTTTTGGAGCGTGTGAGATGGTCCGGCTCGCCACTGCGTCGGCATAGGAAAGTTTTTCGGCTTGCTCTCTACTTGCCTGCAGTGTTTCCTTAAGGTCGTCCATTTTCTGTGCGTTTGTGTTAAGTAGACGTCTATGTTCTTCTAACGTCTTTTTTAAGGATTCTATTTCTATGGTCGTCACCCCTACCACTTCAGTCTCTTTCCTAATCTCTTTACTTTTTGCCTTCTCCTGCGTCTGGGATGGTGTTGCTTCCCTTGACGCCTCCGCCTCCTTGACCAATTGGTAAAGGTGGTCGATCGCTTTCAGGATACCCTGTTTGAGGTCCGTTTTTAAGTTCCTGGACTCACCCACGCAGCCCTTCGCTCTTTGGAGCCACATTCTTGCCTGGGCGGTTCTACTGCTCGGCTTTGCTGCTTCTTGGCTCGGCCTCGGCGAAGCCCCAGTTGCCTCTGTTGATGTTATGCGGGCTGATGTCTTTGCATCTTGAGAGGGTGCAGTTTTTTTTTGTTTAATTTTCTGGGGCGCCACCGTTGCCGCGCCCATTGTTTGTTTGGGTGAGTGAGGGTGTGTTTTCGAGGTGCAGGGGTTGGGCTCAATTATCTCCGCCTCCCCTCCACCCACGCTTCGCCTCACGCTGGTCGTAGAGGAGGAGGATTCGGCCTCTTCTCTGGTGTTCAGAGGGCTCTTGTCTGTTCTGTTTTCCGGCTTTTTGATGGGCGTCCGTATTCCTATCATTATGCTGGCTTGATAGTCTGATGTCAGGTGTTGTAAAAAGGTTAGGTTAGGTTAGGTTAGGTTAGGTTAGGTTAGGTTAGGTTAGGTTAGGTTAGGTTAGGTTAGGTTAGGTTAGGTTAGGTTAGGTTAGGTTAGGTTAGGTTAGGTTAGGTTAGGTTAGGTTAGGTTAGGTTAGGTTAGGTTAGGTTAGGTTAGGTTAGGTTAGGTTAGGTTAGGTTAGGTTAGGTTAGGTTAGGTTAGGTTAGGTTAGGTTAGGTTAGGTTAGGTTAGGTTAGGTTAGGTTAGGTTAGGTTAGGTTAGGTTAGGTTAGGTTAGGTTAGGTTAGGTTAGGTTAGGTTAGGTTAGGTTAGGTTAGGTTAGGTTAGGTTAGGTTAGGTTAGGTTAGGTTAGGTTAGGTTAGGTTAGGTTAGGTTAGGTTAGGTTAGGTTAGGTTAGGTTAGGTTAGGTTAGGTTAGGTTAGGTTAGGTTAGGTTAGGTTAGGTTAGGTTAGGTTAGGTTAGGTTAGGTTAGGTTAGGTTAGGTTAGGTTAGGTTAGGTTAGGTTAGGTTAGGTTAGGTTAGGTTAGGTTAGGTTAGGTTAGGTTAGGTTAGGTTAGGTTAGGTTAGGTTAGGTTAGGTTAGGTTAGGTTAGGTTAGGTTAGGTTAGGTTAGGTTAGGTTAGGTTAGGTTAGGTTAGGTTAGGTTAGGTTAGGTTAGGTTAGGTTAGGTTAGGTTAGGTTAGGTTAGGTTAGGTTAGGTTAGTTAGGTTAGGTTAGGTTAGGTTAGGTTAGGTTAGGTTAGGTTAGGTTAGGTTAGGTTAGGTTAGGTTAGGTTAGGTTAGGTTAGGTTAGGTTAGGTTAGGTTAGGTTAGGTTAGGTTAGGTTAGGTTAGGTTAGGTTAGGTTAGGTTAGGTTAGGTTAGGTTAGGTTAGGTTAGGTTAGGTTAGGTTAGGTTAGGTTAGGTTAGGTTAGGTTAGGTTAGGTTAGGTTAGGTTAGGTTAGGTTAGGTTAGGTTAGGTTAGGTTAGGTTAGGTTAGGTTAGGTTAGGTTAGGTTAGGTTAGGTTAGGTTAGGTTAGGTTAGGTTAGGTTAGGTTAGGTTAGGTTAGGTTAGGTTAGGTTAGGTTAGGTTAGGTTAGGTTAGGTTAGGTTAGGTTAGGTTAGGTTAGGTTAGGTTAGGTTAGGTTAGGTTAGGTTAGGTTAGGTTAGGTTAGGTTAGGTTAGGTTAGGTTAGGTTAGGTTAGGTTAGGTTAGGTTAGGTTAGGTTAGGTTAGGTTAGGTTAGGTTAGGTTAGGTTAGGTTAGGTTAGGTTAGGTTAGGTTAGGTTAGGTTAGGTTAGGTTAGGTTAGGTTAGGTTAGGTTAGGTTAGGTTAGGTTAGGTTAGGTTAGGTTAGGTTAGGTTAGGTTAGGTTAGGTTAGGTTAGGTTAGGTTAGGTTAGGTTAGGTTAGGTTAGGTTAGGTTAGGTTAGGTTAGGTTAGGTTAGGTTAGGTTAGGTTAGGTTAGGTTAGGTTAGGTTAGGTTAGGTTAGGTTAGGTTAGGTTAGGTTAGGTTAGGTTAGGTTAGGTTAGGTTAGGTTAGGTTAGGTTAGGTTAGGTTAGGTTAGGTTAGGTTAGGTTAGGTTAGGTTAGGTTAGGTTAGGTTAGGTTAGGTTAGGTTAGGTTAGGTTAGGTTAGGTTAGGTTAGGTTAGGTTAGGTTAGGTTAGGTTAGGTTAGGTTAGGTTAGGTTAGGTTAGGTTAGGTTAGGTTAGGTTAGGTTAGGTTAGGTTAGGTTAGGTTAGGTTAGGTTAGGTTAGGTTAGGTTAGGTTAGGTTAGGTTAGGTTAGGTTAGGTTAGGTTAGGTTAGGTTAGGTTAGGTTAGGTTAGGTTAGGTTAGGTTAGGTTAGGTTAGGTTAGGTTAGGTTAGGTTAGGTTAGGTTAGGTTAGGTTAGGTTAGGTTAGGTTAGGTTAGGTTAGGTTAGGTTAGGTTAGGTTAGGTTAGGTTAGGTTAGGTTAGGTTAGGTTAGGTTAGGTTAGGTTAGGTTAGGTTAGGTTAGGTTAGGTTAGGTTAGGTTAGGTTAGGTTAGGTTAGGTTAGGTTAGGTTAGGTTAGGTTAGGTTAGGTTAGGTTAGGTTAGGTTAGGTTAGGTTAGGTTAGGTTAGGTTAGGTTAGGTTAGGTTAGGTTAGGTTAGGTTAGGTTAGGTTAGGTTAGGTTAGGTTAGGTTAGGTTAGGTTAGGTTAGGTTAGGTTAGGTTAGGTTAGGTTAGGTTAGGTTAGGTTAGGTTAGGTTAGGTTAGGTTAGGTTAGGTTAGGTTAGGTTAGGTTAGGTTAGGTTAGGTTAGGTTAGGTTAGGTTAGGTTAGGTTAGGTTAGGTTAGGTTAGGTTAGGTTAGGTTAGGTTAGGTTAGGTTAGGTTAGGTTAGGTTAGGTTAGGTTAGGTTAGGTTAGGTTAGGTTAGGTTAGGTTAGGTTAGGTTAGGTTAGGTTAGGTTAGGTTAGGTTAGGTTAGGTTAGGTTAGGTTAGGTTAGGTTAGGTTAGGTTAGGTTAGGTTAGGTTAGGTTAGGTTAGGTTAGGTTAGGTTAGGTTAGGTTAGGTTAGGTTAGGTTAGGTTAGGTTAGGTTAGGTTAGGTTAGGTTAGGTTAGGTTAGGTTAGGTTAGGTTAGGTTAGGTTAGGTTAGGTTAGGTTAGGTTAGGTTAGGTTAGGTTAGGTTAGGTTAGGTTAGGTTAGGTTAGGTTAGGTTAGGTTAGGTTAGGTTAGGTTAGGTTAGGTTAGGTTAGGTTAGGTTAGGTTAGGTTAGGTTAGGTTAGGTTAGGTTAGGTTAGGTTAGGTTAGGTTAGGTTAGGTTAGGTTAGGTTAGGTTAGGTTAGGTTAGGTTAGGTTAGGTTAGGTTAGGTTAGGTTAGGTTAGGTTAGGTTAGGTTAGGTTAGGTTAGGTTAGGTTAGGTTAGGTTAGGTTAGGTTAGGTTAGGTTAGGTTAGGTTAGGTTAGGTTAGGTTAGGTTAGGTTAGGTTAGGTTAGGTTAGGTTAGGTTAGGTTAGGTTAGGTTAGGTTAGGTTAGGTTAGGTTAGGTTAGGTTAGGTTAGGTTAGGTTAGGTTAGGTAGGTTAGGTTAGGTTAGGTTAGGTTAGGTTAGGTTAGGTTAGGTTAGGTTAGGTTAGGTTAGGTTAGGTTAGGTTAGGTTAGGTTAGGTTAGGTTAGGTTAGGTTAGGTTAGGTTAGGTTAGGTTAGGTTAGGTTAGGTTAGGTTAGGTTAGGTTAGGTTAGGTTAGGTTAGGTTAGGTTAGGTTAGGTTAGGTTAGGTTAGGTTAGGTTAGGTTAGGTTAGGTTAGGTTAGGTTAGGTTAGGTTAGGTTAGGTTAGGTTAGGTTAGGTTAGGTTAGGTTAGGTTAGGTTAGGTTAGGTTAGGTTAGGTTAGGTTAGGTTAGGTTAGGTTAGGTTAGGTTAGGTTAGGTTAGGTTAGGTTAGGTTAGGTTAGGTTAGGTTAGGTTAGGTTAGGTTAGGTTAGGTTAGGTTAGGTTAGGTTAGGTTAGGTTAGGTTAGGTTAGGTTAGGTTAGGTTAGGTTAGGTTAGGTTAGGTTAGGTTAGGTTAGGTTAGGTTAGGTTAGGTTAGGTTAGGTTAGGTTAGGTTAGGTTAGGTTAGGTTAGGTTAGGTTAGGTTAGGTTAGGTTAGGTTAGGTTAGGTTAGGTTAGGTTGGTTAGGTTAGGTTAGGTTAGGTTAGGTTAGGTTAGGTTAGGTTAGGTTAGGTTAGGTTAGGTTAGGTTAGGTTAGGTTAGGTTAGGTTAGGTTAGGTTAGGTTAGGTTAGGTTAGGTTAGGTTAGGTTAGGTTAGGTTAGGTTAGGTTAGGTTAGGTTAGGTTAGGTTAGGTTAGGTTAGGTTAGGTTAGGTTAGGTTAGGTTAGGTTAGGTTAGGTTAGGTTAGGTTAGGTTAGGTTAGGTTAGGTTAGGTTAGGTTAGGTTAGGTTAGGTTAGGTTAGGTTAGGTTAGGTTAGGTTAGGTTAGGTTAGGTTAGGTTAGGTTAGGTTAGGTTAGGTTAGGTTAGGTTAGGTTAGGTTAGGTTAGGTTAGGTTAGGTTAGGTTAGGTTAGGTTAGGTTAGGTTAGGTTAGGTTAGGTTAGGTTAGGTTAGGTTAGGTTAGGTTAGGTTAGGTTAGGTTAGGTTAGGTTAGGTTAGGTTAGGTTAGGTTAGGTTAGGTTAGGTTAGGTTAGGTTAGGTTAGGTTAGGTTAGGTTAGGTTAGGTTAGGTTAGGTTAGGTTAGGTTAGGTTAGGTTAGGTTAGGTTAGGTTAGGTTAGGTTAGGTTAGGTTAGGTTAGGTTAGGTTAGGTTAGGTTAGGTTAGGTTAGGTTAGGTTAGGTTAGGTTAGGTTAGGTTAGGTTAGGTTAGGTTAGGTTAGGTTAGGTTAGGTTAGGTTAGGTTAGGTTAGGTTAGGTTAGGTTAGGTTAGGTTAGGTTAGGTTAGGTTAGGTTAGGTTAGGTTAGGTTAGGTTAGGTTAGGTTAGGTTAGGTTAGGTTAGGTTAGGTTAGGTTAGGTTAGGTTAGGTTAGGTTAGGTTAGGTTAGGTTAGGTTAGGTTAGGTTAGGTTAGGTTAGGTTAGGTTAGGTTAGGTTAGGTTAGGTTAGGTTAGGTTAGGTTAGGTTAGGTTAGGTTAGGTTAGGTTAGGTTAGGTTAGGTTAGGTTAGGTTAGGTTAGGTTAGGTTAGGTTAGGTTAGGTTAGGTTAGGTTAGGTTAGGTTAGGTTAGGTTAGGTTAGGTTAGGTTAGGTTAGGTTAGGTTAGGTTAGGTTAGGTTAGGTTAGGTTAGGTTAGGTTAGGTTAGGTTAGGTTAGGTTAGGTTAGGTTAGGTTAGGTTAGGTTAGGTTAGGTTAGGTTAGGTTAGGTTAGGTTAGGTTAGGTTAGGTTAGGTTAGGTTAGGTTAGGTTAGGTTAGGTTAGGTTAGGTTAGGTTAGGTTAGGTTAGGTTAGGTTAGGTTAGGTTAGGTTAGGTTAGGTTAGGTTAGGTTAGGTTAGGTTAGGTTAGGTTAGGTTAGGTTAGGTTAGGTTAGGTTAGGTTAGGTTAGGTTAGGTTAGGTTAGGTTAGGTTAGGTTAGGTTAGGTTAGGTTAGGTTAGGTTAGGTTAGGTTAGGTTAGGTTAGGTTAGGTTAGGTTAGGTTAGGTTAGGTTAGGTTAGGTTAGGTTAGGTTAGGTTAGGTTAGGTTAGGTTAGGTTAGGTTAGGTTAGGTTAGGTTAGGTTAGGTTAGGTTAGGTTAGGTTAGGTTAGGTTAGGTTAGGTTAGGTTAGGTTAGGTTAGGTTAGGTTAGGTTAGGTTAGGTTAGGTTAGGTTAGGTTAGGTTAGGTTAGGTTAGGTTAGGTTAGGTTAGGTTAGGTTAGGTTAGGTTAGGTTAGGTTAGGTTAGGTTAGGTTAGGTTAGGTTAGGTTAGGTTAGGTTAGGTTAGGTTAGGTTAGGTTAGGTTAGGTTAGGTTAGGTTAGGTTAGGTTAGGTTAGGTTAGGTTAGGTTAGGTTAGGTTAGGTTAGGTTAGGTTAGGTTAGGTTAGGTTAGGTTAGGTTAGGTTAGGTTAGGTTAGGTTAGGTTAGGTTAGGTTAGGTTAGGTTAGGTTAGGTTAGGTTAGGTTAGGTTAGGTTAGGTTAGGTTAGGTTAGGTTAGGTTAGGTTAGGTTAGGTTAGGTTAGGTTAGGTTAGGTTAGGTTAGGTTAGGTTAGGTTAGGTTAGGTTAGGTTAGGTTAGGTTAGGTTAGGTTAGGTTAGGTTAGGTTAGGTTAGGTTAGGTTAGGTTAGGTTAGGTTAGGTTAGGTTAGGTTAGGTTAGGTTAGGTTAGGTTAGGTTAGGTTAGGTTAGGTTAGGTTAGGTTAGGTTAGGTTAGGTTAGGTTAGGTTAGGTTAGGTTAGGTTAGGTTAGGTTAGGTTAGGTTAGGTTAGGTTAGGTTAGGTTAGGTTAGGTTAGGTTAGGTTAGGTTAGGTTAGGTTAGGTTAGGTTAGGTTAGGTTAGGTTAGGTTAGGTTAGGTTAGGTTAGGTTAGGTTAGGTTAGGTTAGGTTAGGTTAGGTTAGGTTAGGTTAGGTTAGGTTAGGTTAGGTTAGGTTAGGTTAGGTTAGGTTAGGTTAGGTTAGGTTAGGTTAGGTTAGGTTAGGTTAGGTTAGGTTAGGTTAGGTTAGGTTAGGTTAGGTTAGGTTAGGTTAGGTTAGGTTAGGTTAGGTTAGGTTAGGTTAGGTTAGGTTAGGTTAGGTTAGGTTAGGTTAGGTTAGGTTAGGTTAGGTTAGGTTAGGTTAGGTTAGGTTAGGTTAGGTTAGGTTAGGTTAGGTTAGGTTAGGTTAGGTTAGGTTAGGTTAGGTTAGGTTAGGTTAGGTTAGGTTAGGTTAGGTTAGGTTAGGTTAGGTTAGGTTAGGTTAGGTTAGGTTAGGTTAGGTTAGGTTAGGTTAGGTTAGGTTAGGTTAGGTTAGGTTAGGTTAGGTTAGGTTAGGTTAGGTTAGGTTAGGTTAGGTTAGGTTAGGTTAGGTTAGGTTAGGTTAGGTTAGGTTAGGTTAGGTTAGGTTAGGTTAGGTTAGGTTAGGTTAGGTTAGGTTAGGTTAGGTTAGGTTAGGTTAGGTTAGGTTAGGTTAGGTTAGGTTAGGTTAGGTTAGGTAGGTTAGGTTAGGTTAGGTTAGGTTAGGTTAGGTTAGGTTAGGTTAGGTTAGGTTAGGTTAGGTTAGGTTAGGTTAGGTTAGGTTAGGTTAGGTTAGGTTAGGTTAGGTTAGGTTAGGTTAGGTTAGGTTAGGTTAGGTTAGGTTAGGTTAGGTTAGGTTAGGTTAGGTTAGGTTAGGTTAGGTTAGGTTAGGTTAGGTTAGGTTAGGTTAGGTTAGGTTAGGTTAGGTTAGGTTAGGTTAGGTTAGGTTAGGTTAGGTTAGGTTAGGTTAGGTTAGGTTAGGTTAGGTTAGGTTAGGTTAGGTTAGGTTAGGTTAGGTTAGGTTAGGTTAGGTTAGGTTAGGTTAGGTTAGGTTAGGTTAGGTTAGGTTAGG